>CAUYLG010054254.1:0-13740 GCA_963573385.1 Cacajao melanocephalus
GGCAGTAGAACAAGAATCCTGTTCTCTCTCCCTCTTTTTCTTCCTCTTTCTTTCTCTCGTACATTCTTTTTTTTTCTTTCTTTCACTCTCACTTTCTTTCCTCTCTTTTCCTTTCTTTCAAAAAAAAAAAAAAAAAGAAAACGAAAATGATGACCTATCCAATAAATGATACTAGACCAATACTGAAAGCAATGAATATGAATATTGATTCCTGCCTCACAGAATATACTCCAAACTCAATTCCAAGTAGATAGTAGATCTGATTGGAAATGTAAAAATAATTCACCTTGAAGAAAGTGTAGGAAACTATTCTTGTTGACATTGGTGTATATAAAGATCTTTTATAAAGATACAAAAAGCACTAACCATAAAGGAAAAGATGGATAAGTTATACTTTATTAGAATGAAAATTTTCTTGTTCAACAGATTATTAGGTAGAGGGAAAAGAAAGTCATAGTTAGTTATTTTACAAAAGGCTTGTATTCAGAGTATGTAAACAAATGACTACACTTATGCTTGTAATCCCAGCACTTTGGGAGGCCAAGGAGGGCAGATCACAAGGTCAAGAGATAGAGACCATCCTGGCCAACATGGTGAAACCCTGTCTCTACTAAAAATACAAAAATTAGCTGGGCATGGTGGTGGATGCATGTAGTCCCAGTTACTCAGGAGGCCGAGGCAGGAGAATCACTTGAACTTGAGAGGTGAAGGTTGCAGTGAGCCGAGATTGCACCAGTCACTGCACTCCAGCATGGGCGACAGAGCGAGACTCTGTCTCAGAAACAACAACAACAAAGACTACAAATAAAAAATTATAAGATAATCTAGTAGAAGAACAAGCAAAGGCTTGAATAGGGACCTCAAAAAACACATATCCTAGTGGCTTAAAATCATATGGAAAGGTGCTTAATCTCGGTCATCAGGGAACTGCATAGTAAAACTATAATGAGCTACCATCAGATGGCCACTAGAATGACTAAGAATTAAAACACAATACCAAGTGCTAGTGAGAATGTGGATTGATTGTTACTTCCAGACATTACTGATGGTGGGGAAAATGTTATTAGCACTTTGGAAAACTCTTTGGCACTGTTTACTAAAGCTGAATATACACATACCTTGTAATTTAATAATGCTACTCATAAATGTGAACCCAACAGCAAAATACCTATAAAAATGTTAGCATCAGCCTTGTTCATAATAGCCTCAAACTGGAAAAAATGAAAATGTTCATCAGCAGTAGAATGGGCAAAGAAATTGTTATATATTCATACAATTGAATGTGATATAGAAAGGAAAATGGGTTAGTTATTGCTACATACAATAAGATGACCCATCACAGACATATTATTTAAAAAAGAAGCCAGATACAAGAATTAGTGTTCTTATAATTTTGTGTACAAAAAGGAAGAAATCAGGCAAAACTGAATCAGGTGATGTTTGTCAGAGTTATTGGCCGGGCACGGTAACTTGTGCCTATAATCTCAGAGCTTTGGGAGGTCAGGGCAGGAGAATCACTTGACACCAGGAATTTGAGAACAACCTTGGTAACATAACGAGATCTTGTCTCTACAAAAAAATTAAAAAATTATCACGGTGGTATATGCCTGTAGTCTTAGCTACTCAGGTGGCTAAGGTGGGAGGATTGCTTGAGCCTAGAAGTTCTAGGCTGCAGTGAACTATGATTGTGCCACTACACTTTGGTGTAGCTACAGAGTGAGAACCTGTCTCAGAAAATCTTTTTAAGGGTGTGTATGTTGTGTTGATAACTGGAGGAGGTACAAGTGTTTTTTTAAGGGTATGTGTGTTGAGTTGATAACTGGAGGAGGTACAAATGGCTTTTAGGATACTGCTATTGTTTTATTTATCAGAGTAGTGGGCAGACAGGTATGTATACTCTTTAAAAATTTATTTAGCTGGTGGGTGTGGTGGCTCATGCCTGTAACCCTAGCACTTTGGGAGGCTGACATGGGCAGGTAACTTGATGTCAGGAGTTTGAGACTAGCCTGGCCAACATAGTGAAACCCCGTCTCTACTAAAAACACAAAAATTAACTGGGCATTGTGGTGGGCAGCTGTAATCCCAGTGACTTGGGAGGCTGGGGCAGGAGAATTACCTGAAACCTGGGTTGCAGTAAGCTGGTATTGCACCACTACACTACAGCCTGGGCAACAGAGTGAGACTTGGTCTCAAAACAAAAAATTACTGCTGGGTGAGGTGGCTCACACCTATAATCCCAGCACTTTGGGAGGCTGAGGCAGGCAGATCATGAGGTCAGGAGATCAACACTATCCTGGCCAACATGTTGAAACCCTGTCTCTGTAAAAAAAAATTATTTAGCTGTATACTAATGATTTTCACACTAATGGACTTTATATATTAATAAAAAGTTTATTTAAAAAAGTAAAACAACTTTGTAAAAAAGTTGATACAAGTGTAAAACTCAACTATGGAAGAATCTGAAACATATATTAAACAAAAGAGCTCAAATAAAAGCTTACATTCTGTATTCATTCCATTTCTATGTCATTCAAGAATAAGCAACACTGCAAATCTGTGGTGATAGAAACCAGAACAGTAGTTGCTTTTTGGAAAGGGTTGACTGGAAAGAAGTATGAGGAAAGTTTCAGGGTAATTAAAAGTTTTATATCTGAATGAAATGTGGGTTACATGGTTATTACATTTGTCAAAGTTCATTGTACTGTACATGGTCTATATTCTTTACTATATGTAAATAATGCATATTTTTATTAATAATATTTAATAATGCATCAATGAACTGGATTAAGTGTTTAAAAATGATAACAAATCAAGTCACAGATAAAACATTTTTGCAGTGACATAACAAAGATAAGCAATCAGAATATAAAAGATCTCTTACAGACCAACAAGAATAAATAATAGTTGAGGACCAGGTATGGTGGCTTATGATTGTAATCTCAGGTATGGTGGCTCATTCTTGTAATCTTCAGTGGAGGCTGAGATGGGAGGATCATTTGAGGCCAGGAGTTCAAGACCAACCTGATCAACAAGTGAGAGACTCTGTCTCTACAAAAAGAAGAAAAGAGAAAAGAAAAAAATTAGATGGGTGTGGTGGCATGTGTCTGTAGTTGCAGCTATTCAGAAGGCTGAGGCAGGAGGATCATTTGAGCTGAGGAGCTCAGGGCTGCAGTGAGCTATGATTGCACCACTGCACTCCAGCCTATGTGACAGAATGAGACCCTGTTAGGAAGGAAAGAAGGAAGGGAAAGAGGGAAGGAGAGAAGAAAAGAAAAAAGAAAGAGAGTCATAGAATATCAAGTTAAAACCATAATGATGAATGATTTTATACATCTCAGTTTGAGAAAACGGAAATGTCTGACATATTCAAATAATATTGGCACAGATATGTTTTCATTGGAATGCTTAAATGCTGGTTGTAACTTGTGAAGTTAGATGTTTATATCCTGTGACCTAGCTATGTAATTCTTAAGTATATACCTTAGAGAAATATTCTTCAAGATATCTTTATCAAATCATTAGGGGGTTACAAATTATATTTAGTGGCTCACTATCTGCATTAATAAAAAAGAGTAGAATAAGAAATATCTAAATATATTGCTATAACTATGATCCAATCAAGAGAGAGAAATCACATTAATTTGAATAGAGAATATTTAATATAAGTAACTGTTAACTAGTAAAAAAGTAGTTAACTGCTAAAAGGGCTAAAAGAAGACTCAAAGGGATAGCAAATGCAGAAATCAGCTACTGCCAGTAGGGCTGAGAGATAGTGGACAGTCTTCAAAGCTAAGATTCAGAATTTGTGGGAAAATTCATGGATGCCATAGGAATGTGTAGCCTGCTGGTGGCAGTGAAACTTGCCAGAGGGCATGTGTTGGAGCTGGTCTATAGGAGCAGCCTGTTGGGTGGTAGAGAAACTTGTGGAAAGACATGAATGAGCTAGAGCAGTTTCATAGGTGTGGCTCTTCAGGTGGTAGAGAAACTTGCTAAAGAATAAGGGCCATAGCTAGGCTGTGAAGGTGGCTAAGATAAGCACTACTGGGCTTCCAGTGTACTAGTTCACTGGGTGTACTCTGGAATATTTGTTTCTATGGAAACTCAGACTAATACATCTATATATATAAATGAAAGATATTATGGAGGCTGAGAAGTTCCAAGATGCACAGTCAGCAAGCTATAGACCCAGGAGAGCTTACGGTGTAAGTTCCAGTCCAAGTCCAAAGGGCAGGAGAAGACCAATGTCCCAGCTCAAAGAGAATCAGACAGGCAGAGCAAATTCTCTCTTACTCTGCCTTTTGTTCTATTCAGGCTTTCAAAAGATCAGATGTGGGCCACTGACACTGGTGAGGGCTATCTGCTTTATTCTGTCTGCTGATTCAAGTGTTAATCTCATCCAGAAACACCCTCACAGACACATCCAGAATAATGTTTAATCAGATATCTGGGCATCCTGTGGCCCTAGTCAAGTTGATGCATAATAGTAACCATCACAGGCTCCAACTCCAGTATTACTAATCAGAGCAAAGAAGAGTGAGTTTAGTACTGAGGGGCAATAAATTGGTAACTGGCACAAATTCCATGTAGCATCATTAAGTTTTTTTTTCTTCATGAGATTTGCTTCAATTTTATGTGTGTGGAGTTATGCTATAAAGCATATTTCTAAGTCTGGGGCATGGTAAGAAAAAAATACACAAAAGCCATTGATCTGGAGAAACTTCTACACATGTACACATGAAGACATCCACAGAATTGTTTGTAGTAGCAAAAAATTGATAATGTCTTAAATGTCTACCAGGAAGGCAAAGTTGGAGAACTACAGATGCTCCTTGACTTATAATGGTGTTATGTCCTGGTAAGCGCATCGTAAATTGAAAATATCATTAAGTCAAAAGTGTATTTAAGTGTTGTGGCTCACACCTATAATTCCAGCACTTTGGCACACTGAGGCGAGAGAGGATCACTTGAGGACGGGAGTTTGAGACCAGCCAAGGCAACGTGGTGAGACCCTGTTTCTACAAAAATAAACAAGAATTAGATATGGTGGAGCATGTCTGTAGTTCCCCCTACTCAAGAGGCTGGGATGGGAGGATTGCTTGAACCCAGATGTTTGAGGCCACAGTGAGCTGTGATCATCACTGCTTCCAGCCTGGGTGACAGAGTGAGACCTTGTCTTTAAAAGTAACAAAGAAAAACAAAAAAGAAAGAAAATGCATTGAATACCTTGGTAAATCCATTTTAAAGTTGAAGAATCATTTAAGTTGAACCATCTTAAATTCAGATGCTTCTTGACTTATTTAGGGACCCTCTGTGAATCGTGAGATATATTTTACAATGAAATAGTATTCAAAAACGAAATGAATAAACTGTAGCTCACATGCCAATGTAAACAAATCTCATAAACATAACATCAATCAAAAACTAACTGTGCAGAATACTCACTATATGAAACTATTTCTATAAAGTGTAAAAACATGCAAAAGAATACTGTGTGTATTTACAAAGGCTATACCTGTGTAATAAAAGTAGAAATAACACGTAAGAATAATAATGCCAAGTGCAATGTATCTGGGTAGGGGATAAAAAATGTACTGTTTCTTAGTTGTGGGGTGAGTACATGGCCTTGTTATAATACTAATATTTCATACCTTTTCTTTTCCAAATACTGCATGATAGATTTTAAAATAAAACTTTCTATTTTGGAATTTTAGACTTTTAGAGGAGTTATATAGATAGTACATAGTTCCTGAATATCCTTGTTCATTCAGCTTTCCTTAAAGGTTTCCATAACCATCATATAGATAGTACATAGTTCCTGAATATTCTTGTTCACTCAGCTTCCCTTAAATGTTAACTTTTTCCGTAACCATGATAAAATTATTAAAAGGAAGGAATTAACATTTGTAAATTATTATTATTGAGACAGGGTGTAGCCCTGTTGCACAGGCTGGAGTTCAGCAGAGCGATCTCAGCTCACTGCAACCTTTGCCTCCCAGGCTCAAGCCATCCACCCACCTCAGACTCCTGAGTAGCTGGGACTACAGGCACAAGCCACCATGCCAGACTTTTTTTTGGTAGAGACGTGGTTTTACCATGTTTCCCAGGTTGGTATTGAATTCCTGGGATCAAGTGATCTGCCTGCCTTGGCCTCCTAAAGTGTTGGGATTGACAGACATGAGCCACCACACCTGGCCTGGTACAACATTATGAACTTAACCACAGATTTTATTTGAATTTGCTCACTAATGTTTATTTTCTGTTCCATAATCCAGTCCGGGATGACAGATTTTTGAAGAGGCATTAAAACTGGATTATAAAATGCCTTTTTTCTTTGTTTTATTTGTCTTAAAGAATTATATTTCAAAAGTCAAGTATTTTTTAGTTTTTTTTGTTTCTGCTGGAATATACTTAAAATAACATGCTTGTATTTCTATTTCTTATTTTATTTTTGAAACAGAGTCTCACTCTGTCACCAGGCTGGAGTGCAGTGGCATGGTCTCAGCTCATTGCAACCTCTGCTTCCCAGGTTCAAGAGATTCTCCTGCGTCAGCCTCCTGAGTAGCTGGGACTACAGGCACATACCACCACACTCAGCTAATTTTTGTATTTTTAGTAGAGATGGGGTTTCACCACGTTGGGCAGAATGCTCTTGATCTCTTGACCTTGTGATCTGCCCACCTTGGCCTCCCAAAGTGCTGGAATTAGAGGCATGAGCCACCGCGGCTGGCCTCATTTTATTCTTATACATTCACTCTGCAGTAGAAATCAAGACTTCCGCTCTATTATTCTTTCCTATTCCAAACATACTTCTCCTTTTATTCTTCCAATGTATTTACCTTTTTTTTGGTTAATTTAGTATTTGACTTACATATCATGATTAATTCATAGCTTATCTATTTAGTATATTATCATGATATCTTATATTACTTTTTTTCTTTGAAATTAATATTAACTTATTTTTTCGTTTACCTAGTTTTTCATGTACTTACCAATTTCCTCCAATATTCTTTGCTAGAATTGAAATTATTAGACCATTCAAATGTTTTGGATTTTGGTTTTTGTAATTCACTTCATAATCCTGAAATTGACTTTTGTTTCTTTTCATGTTGGACCCTTTCTATTTCCTAGGTCCTATTCTAAACTTTTTCTTGGTCAATTTTCTAATTTTTGTGGAGAAAATCCTCTGGAAGTTTCCTGAGAAAAAAATGTCATGGAAGGCAGTTTTTTTTTATTTGAATGCCGGAAAAGATTTTTATTTTGCTCTCATGCTTGATTGATAATTTCAGTGGGTGTAGAATCCTAGGTTGGGAATTATTTATCCTGCATTTCAAGGCATTGCTTCATTTGTTTTGCATAAATGAGATGGCATTCTGATTTTTGATCCTTTTATTACCTGGAAGCTTTTTAGACTGTTTTTATTTGCAGGATTCTGACATTTTACTATGATATGCTTTTGGGTATGTCAAAAGACAAAATTACAACTATTTGGCTTTTATTTGTGAGTCATGATTTGGGGTAGCCTTCATTGTACAAAATAGAATGGGAGCTCCCGCTGGGCAGTAGCAGAATGTACATTTTGTAAGGTCAGAACAAAGACATGGAAAAATAGAAAAAACCCTTGACTGGTTAACATCAGCTTACTTTTTTTGTAAGGCTTAAAGCAGAGAGGACTTTTATTAAACACTGACTCAGGTAGACTGGAATCTCCTGTGTTCAGGAAAAACTGGTCTTTTTTTTAGATCTGCCTACTTCCTTGAAGTTTCCGTTTGATTATGTGGCATTTAACATGAGCGACTTCGTTTTGGTTTGGTTGATCTGTTGGGGCCTAGTGCAGGAGCTCAGTCCAAAGCAATGGCCTCCCATAATTTCTTTTTAACAGGCATGTATTATTTTTCTTCTTAGTTATTATTTTTTGTGCTGAGTACTCATTGGACCATTTCAATCTGGAAACTAATGTTTTTCCATGCTCAGAGTTTTTTTCATTGTTTTTAGGATTATTTTCTTCCTTAATGTTTTTTTCTGCTCTTGTAACCACCACCCGCCCCCCCCCTCACTTTTTTTTTTTTTTTTTTGGGAGACAGAGTCTCAGTCTGTCACCCAGGCTGGAGTGCAATGGTGTGACCTCAGCTCACTACAACCTCTGCCTCCCAGGTTCAAGTGATTTTCCTGCCTCAGCTTCCCGAGTAGCTGGGATTACAGGCTCCCACCACCACACCCAGCTAATTTTTGTATTTTTAGTAGAGATGGGGTTTTGCCATGTTGTCCAGGCTGGTCTTGAATTCCTGACTTCAGGTGACCCACCTGCCTCAGCCTCCCAAAGTGTTGGGATTACAGGCGTGAGCCACCGTGGCCAGCCTCTTGTAATTCCTGTTACTTGAATGGTGCTTCTTCTATTTAGGCTGAGTTTGTAATTGATCATTTTTTCCCCAATCTTTATGTTTTTATCTTTTTGTTTTTTGTTCTGGTGTATATAGGTAATATCTCCCAAGTCTTCTGTTGGATTTTTGTTTCTCTCTTATATTTTCATGTCCTTTCTTTGTTCTTTATTTCTTTTGAGATAAGATCTTGCCCATCACCCAGGATGGAGTGCAGTGGCATGATCACAGCTCACTGCAGCTGTTACAGGAAAGGGGTCCCAATCCAGACCCCAAGAGGATTCTTGGATCTTGGGCAAGGAGTTCAGGGTGCTTTCATAGAGTAAAATGAAACAAGTTTATTAGGCAAGTAAAGGAATAAAAGAATGGCTACTCTATAGATTGAGCAGTCCAGAGGGATGCTGGTATTTTTATGGTTATTTCTCCATGCTATGCTCAACAAGGGGTGGATTATTTATGCCTCCCCTTTTTAGACCATATAGGGTAACTTCCTGATGTTGCCATGGTGTTTGTAAACTGTCATGGTATGACCAAAAGTCGCTCTCATCACCTGTATTTTGTGCGAACCTCCTATCTCATCCTGTGATTTAGAATGCCTTTGCTATCTGGGAATGTAGCCCAGTAGGTTTCAGCCTTATTTTGCCCAGCTCCTTTTTAAGATGGAGTTGCTCTGGTTCACATGTCTCTGACACAGCCTCAACCTCCCAGGTTCAAGCTATTTGCCCATCTCAGCCCCCTAAGTAGCTGGGACTGCAGGCATGTGCCACCATGCCAGCTAATTACATTTTTTTTTTTCTAGAGATGGAGTTTCCCCTGTGTTGCCCAGGCTAGTCTTAAACCCTGGGGTCAAGTGATCCTCCTACCATGGCTTCCCAAAGTGCTGGGATTATAGGCGTGAGCTGCTGCTCCTGGCTGTATTTTCATTTTCTAAGAGCATTTTCTCACTATCTAACTTTTTCTCTCTTCTTCAGTTCTTTCTGTTTTGACTTTTGTGCTTTGTGTAAAGGCTTTGTTTAAATGGCTGCAGAGCCTTAGTTGTGCAAGTGTGAGGCTGAGAAGAGGGCTTTATGCTAGTACTTGATTAGCTGCCTTGACATTTTTGTTTCATTTGAAGTTTTTGCTTCACCCCTAGACCAACTGCTACGGTCTTTGTGTTTTTCTCTTTAGCTAGTTATCTTGAGGACTTATCTTTCGGTATTATTCATGGAGGTAGAAGCCTCTGCCATTATCCTGGCTGCCCAGTAGGAATATGGATTGGGATCTGTTTTCAGATTGGTGCTCATTTCTGATACTCAGCAAAACCTGGGTCCCTGAACTTTGAGCCTGCCTGGTCCAAATTCTCTAGGAGTGATTCTTCTATTTTCAGTTAGTGTGGTGATGGACAGATGTCTAGCCCTGCTTGGTGGGAAGAATAGAGGAAGAACTGTAGAGTTCTGATTGTTTTCTTGAATAGTTTCAACTAGTCCTTTTGTTTTCAGCCCCATACCATACCCAGGCCTCCTGAATTGTCTGATGCCTTGAATTCCTAATATTTTCTGGGGTTTTGTAATGAGAATTGACTCTTGTTGACTTGTCTGTGTGTGGGCTTAGATTTCTTTTCAGTATTTGTCTTTTGGGTCTTACACTTCCAAATGTTTTTAGTGCTTCTTGTTTGTTGTCATCTAAATTATCTTGCCCTAGGCAGATGCCTGATACCTGTAAATCCTTCCTGGGCTGGCTCTGATGATACAAAATGTTCTAGTTCCTCTGTCTACCTACAAGGAGCACTTGTTGGCTTGGGGTGATAGATATATGAACACATGTTTATATTTGAACATGTTAGGTGGAAGTCAAGTGCAGTGTATTATGGTTACTACACAGCGGGTCTGAGCTCTTGGCTTCACTGGGACGGGAAAGGATAGGGAAGAAGAGCAAGGAAGATTTTAGAAATTATTTGGTATTGAGCTGCCTTGAAAGAAAAGTTTACCATGTCTTAGAGTTTGATGGTATTTAGAGGATTTAGAAAGTGTTTGTGGTGGCAGTCAGGTATCCTCAGACCATTGCGTGATGTTTGTTGGTTATTTAATGTCATTTTCCCTGTCCTAATTAGTATTAGAATTTCTTTGTTTCAAGAGCCATTTCAAGTAGGTACCTTGTCTTCATTACATCACCTTTAAGCCAGGATTCTTCTTAATATGCACTTCCTGGGCTCATACTTCTAAACAGAAGTATGTAAAACATTCTCTAGCTTAAATATTGAGATACTACTTGTTTTTTAAAATAAATGCTTTGTGCTGGAAGACTGGTGCCAGTGATTCGAATTGCATCAGTTTGTTGATTTGTTCTACATACAGCTCCCCAAAGCCATCTTTTTCATGGCCTAGTTTACTATCTACACTTGTGTTTTGTATCATGCTTTGACTTTGGCACTTGCATGTACTTTTGCTATTGATTTTTTGCTTGATTCCTGTTTCCAGTTTACCTGGAGCATTTCTACCTTCCACCTCGTCTTGTTCTCTTAGTGTGATTTGACTTAGCTGCTGATTCCTGTGCTGCCTGCAGCACTGACATTGATGTTGGCTCTTCTGTAAGAGCATTTCTACCATCAAGCTAGAGAGTATAAGTCTGATTTTTTTTCTAAATGATATAGTTTCACACATATTTGATAGCAGATTTCTCTTTTAAAGTATATTGAACACACTCTTCCTTAGATTAGCCAAAGTTTTAAGAATAACAGAATCTAGGCTGGTCATGGTGGCTCATGCCTGCAATCCCAAAGAAGCCAGTCAAAGCCCACCAAAACCAGATGGCAACAAAAGCAACCTCTAGTTGGCCTCATTTCTTATTATTCATTAATTATAATGCATTAGCATACTAAACAACACTCCCACCAATGCCATGCCAGTTTATAAATGCCATGACAGGCTGGGTGACTCACGCCTGTAATTCCAACACTTTGGGAAGCTAGGGCGGGCGGATCACTTGAGGTCAGGAGTTTGAGACCAGCCTGGCCAACATGGTGAAACCCAGTCTCTACTAAAAATACAATAATTAGCCAGGCGTGGTGGTGCATGCCTGTAATCCCAGCTACTTGGGAGGCTGAGGCAGGAGAATTGCTTGAACCTGGGAGGTGGATATTGCAGTGAGCTGAGATTGCACCACTGCACTCCAACCTGGGCAACAGAGGGAGACTCCATCTCAAAATAAAAAACAGACAAACAAAAAATGCCATGGCAACGTCTGGAAGTACAGTATATGTCTGAAAGGGGGAGAAAGCCTTAGTTCAGGAACTCCGTACCCCTTTCACAAAAACTTGTGAATAATCTACCCCTTGGTTAGCATATAATCAAGAAACAATCATAAGTATACTGAGTCTTATACTCAGGCAGCCCATGCTGCTGCTCTGTCTATAGATAAGCCATTCTTTTATTCCTTTATTTCCTTAATAAACTTGCTTTCACTCTACTCTGTTGGTTCACTCTTGAATTTTTTCCTTCATGAAGCCAAGAACCCACATGGCCTCCCAGCTAAACCTAAGTTTTGGGGTTTGCCCTGTGACAAGTAGGAGTGATCACATCTCATTTTATCAGTGGGGGTCTTTGTGACCTGTACCTTGCAAAACCAGTCCTGCTAATTTCCTGTCTCACACTTACAAGTGAGAACATGTGTATTTGGTTTTCTGTTCATGTGTTAATTTGTTTAGGATAATAGCCTCTAGCTGCATCCATGTTGCTACAAAGGACATGATTTCATTCCTTTTTATGGCTGCATAGTATTCCATGGTATGTATGTTCCACATTTTCTTTATCCAGTCCACCATTGATGGGAAACTGGTTTGATTCCATGTCTTTGCTATTGTGAATAGTGCAATGATAAACATGCGAGTATGTGTGTCTTTTTGATAGAATTGTTTTCTTTTGGAAATATGCTCAGTAACGGGATTGGTAGCTTTAAGTTCTTTGAGAAATCACCACACTGCTTCCTACAGGGGCAGAACTAATATATGTTCCCACCAATAAGTGTATAAATGTTCTCCTTTCTCCACAGCCTTGGTGGCATCTTTTTTTTTTTTTTTTTTTAAACTTTTGATAATAGCCATTCTGACTGGTGTGGGAGATGGTATCTTGTTGTGGTTTTGATTCCATCTCTGATGATTAGTGATCATGAGCATTTTTTCATGTTTGTTGGCGGCTTGTATGTAGTCTTTTGAGAAGTGTCTATTCATGTCCTTTGGCCATTTTTTAATGGGGTTGTTTTTTGCTTATTGATTAAAGTTCCTTATAGATTCTAGATATTAGTCCTTTGTTAGATGCATAGTTTGCAAATATTTTTTCCCATTCTGTATGTTGTCTGTTTACTTTGCTGATAGTTTCTTTTGCTTTGCAGAAGAAGCTGTTAAATTTAATTAGGTCCCACTTTTCAATTGTTTTTGTTGCAGTTGCTTTGGGGACTTTGCCACAATTTATTTATTTATTTATTTATTTTATTTTATTATTTTTTTGCCACAGTAAATGTCAAGAAGGTATTTCCTAGGTTTTCTTCTAGGATTTTTATAGTTTGAGGTCTT
Source organism: Cacajao melanocephalus (assembly GCA_963573385.1). Lineage (NCBI taxonomy): Eukaryota > Metazoa > Chordata > Mammalia > Primates > Pitheciidae > Cacajao > Cacajao melanocephalus. The sequence continues at coordinate 12,922 of CAUYLG010054254.1, forward strand.
ATATTTAAATCTTTAATACATCTTGAGTAAATTTTTATATATGGTGAAAGGTAAGCATCCAGTTTCATTCTTCTGCATATGGCTAGCCGTTCCCGCACCATTTATTGAATAGGGAGTCCTTTTCCCATTGCTTGTTTTTGTCAGCCTTGTTAAAAATCAGATAATTGTAGCTGATCTTTATTTCTGAGTTTTATATTCTGTTCCATTGGTCTATGTATCTGTTTTTGTACCAGTACCATGCTGTTTTGGTAACAGTAGCCTTGTAGTATAGTATGAAGTCAGATAATGAGATGCTTCTGGTTTTGTTCTTTTTGCTTAGGATTGCTTTGGCTCTTTGGACTCTTTTTTTTTTTTATTCCATGTGAATTTTAGAATTATTTTTTTAATTATCTGAAAAATGATGATAGTTTGATAAGAATAGTGTTGAATCTGGAGATTGCTTTGGGCAGTATGGCCATTTTAACAATATTGATTCTTTCAGTTCATGAGCATGGAATGTTTTTGCATTTATTTGTGTTGTGTCTGATTTCTTTCAGCCTTATTTTGTAGTTCTCCTTGTAGAGATCTTTTACCTCCTTGGTTAGCTATATTCCTTGGTATTTCATTTTCTTTGTGGTTATTGTAAGTGGGATTGTGTTCTTGATTTGACTCTCAGCCTGGATATTATTGGTGTATAGAACCCTAGAAGAAAATCTAGGCAAAACCATTCAGGACATAGGCATAGGCAAGGACTTCATGACCAAAACACCAAAAGCATTGGCAACAAGGGCCAAAATAGACAAATGGGACCTAATCAAACTCCACAGCTTCTGCACGGCA
>CAUYLG010054255.1:0-22422 GCA_963573385.1 Cacajao melanocephalus
ATGTTTGGGATGCAGCGGCCATGTGAAAAGCTTAGGCTACGTTACTGAATGAGAGGCCATGTGGGGAGAGGCCCAGGAGGAGGAGAGACCATCTTGGGGGTTCCACCCTCAGCTGAGCTTTCAGCTGAATGCAACCACATGAGAAATCCCAAGTAGTGAGTGCAGCAGCAGAACCACCCAATCCACAGAAATTATAACTCATCATTTTAACCACTTTGTTTTGGAGTGGTTTGCAGCAAGCACACCAATAGATAAGTGAAACCGTTGTTTTTAATTTCTTTAATATTTTTCTTTTCCATTTGTCTTTTAAAGATGCAGAGAGTAAGATAATCTGAAGTGGTGATTTTTCTGCAAACAAGCACAATTTTCAGAAAAGCTACTAGTATTTCATACATTAAAACCCTATAAGATCTATGACTAGATAATTGATATGATCATTATGACTGGTAAATTTAAATGCTGATCTTCAAAGAATGACTATCTTAAAAATCACAAACTCTTAAAACCTGGGATTTTTGAGCTAGAGATCTTGGAATCTATGCAGCCTGACTTCTTATTTTTAGAGATAAGAACACTGAGACATGAGAGGTTAAATGACTTATTCAAGGCCACACAGTATGTTGTTCGTAGGGTCCAGAAGAGAAGCCAAATCTCCTAACTTCAATATCTTTTAATAAATATGAAATACTAAAAAAAAAAAATGCAGATTCACTGAACCTGAGTAAATTGTGTATTCAGTGGAAGGCTGATCAAGAATTCAAAATAATGCAACCTTTTCTTCAATCTACTTCTGACCTAGAAGCACCCCCACTGCCTACTTCTAGTTGTTCCACCTTACTGGACGAAACGAGTGTACATCTTACACATATTGATTGGTGTCTCCTGTCTCTCAAAGGTACAAAAGCAAGCTCTACCCTGACCACCTTGGGCTCACGTTGTCAGGACCTCCTGAGGCTGTGTCATGGGCATGACCTTAACCTTGACAAAATAAGCTTTCTACACTGACTGAGACCTGACTCAGATATTTTGGGATCAGAATCAACAATCACCACGGTGTGACAGTTGACTACAGCATTCACTAAACGCACATGCTATGCAGGTTTGTAGCCTGGGAGCAATAGGCTATACCATATAACTCAAGCGTGGAGTGGGCAACACCATCTAGGTTTTATAAAGACACTCTGGTGTTCGCACAAAGATGAAATCACTAAGGACAAATTTCTCAGAAAGTATCCACATCGTTAGGAGATGCTTGAGTGTATTTTAAACGGTTAAAGCCTAAGAGAGAGAGAGAGAAAAAAAAAAGAAACTCAACTCCTGTAATGGTTTAATAACAAAGCTTAATAGAGTTAACATATTTCATCTAATCTAAGATGCTAATGATTAACAGACATTATTTCATGCACCACCACAGATAGGTTGCCAATTAAATCGACTTTCTGAATAACAATAAAAATGTGAATTGACTTCTATTAATGTCAGGAAAGTAAAATAAAGATGAATTATGGTTTTGATATGTTAAAGCAAAAAAGGAGGAGGCTGTTAGCCTGAGGTCTTGCCTAAGCAAACGGAAACTGAACTTGGAGGCATTTAAACAGACTTAAATTAACAAACCAACCACAGTCAATGACAAAAAGCCCAGGCATCAGTTGGCTGTATGTCAAGGGATGCTGAGTGAACCATCCCCACAACAGGCGGTCATCTAGCTGGAGTCAATGAGAAACCTCACTTTGCTGCCACCACTAAGAGCTGAAAACCCCAAACCCTGATTTCTGTTCTGGTGCTTCAGGCATGATTCAAGAATCATTCCTTTGCTCAAATAAACTGTTTAAATTTATTTTGCCTAAAATTCTTCTAATCCCTAACCCCTAGCCCCAAATGGTATTCCCTAACTCTCACCCTAAACTCTAACCATACATTACTTTCTACGTTTGCATTGATATGTCAATGTTGATTATTAAGAGTGCTATATTGGCAGGGCCGCGTAGGTAGTGCAGATAGTATATTAACATTTTTGTACTGACGCTTTGCATTAGCATTACAGGTGTTTTCTACATAAACAACAAACTGCGGGTGTTGTATTCTTATTTTGGATGTCCTATCTGCCTTAGAAACGCTCTATTTATGTTCTGAGGCTGCAGTGTGGACATCGCACTGCAGCCACCTGGTCTTGGGTGGGGAGAACCTCTGCAAGCAGGATTCAGAGGGGCTTCTGGTGTCCACTTTTCCACATTGAGACCTTCTTACTAGTCTCTGACCTTCAGCAGTCATGGCTGCAAACAGGAAGGATTTTACTCACCGTGGATGCTGCCCAGAGTTGTCCAAAAGTGAGGCAGAACCCCCAAGGTCTGTGCTGAGAATGCTGCTCTGCCTTCGTGGTGCCCGCAGGTCTGTGCTGAAGAGAACGCAGCTCCACCCTTGCAGTGCCCCTAAGGTCTGTACTAAGGAGAACCCAACTCTGCAAACCGCCAAACCGCCCTGATGCCGGAGCCTGCTGGCAAGACGTGACGCGGTGCACGCCTATGCACGCCGGTGCACCGCGTGGTGGCGAGGCGCGCCAGCGTCGTGACGCGATGCGCACCGTAATGATGAGCGCCTCCGCAGAGGAGCGATGCGGATGTGACGTGATGCGCGCCGGTGCTGTAGGGTGTGACGTGATGCGGCCGTAACGGGGCCGGCGCCATAATGCCAGCGCGGTGACCTGAGGAAGAGCCTCAGGAATCTGAAAAGGTAAGCTGGGGCTGCAGGGCGGGCAGGCAATGTGGGGCCCTCTCCCTCACGGTGCCGTGCCCGCACCCCAATGGCGGCTAGGGCCACTGAAGGACCCTCTTAACAGTGTGGTGACCGGCATCCCCTGCTGGCAGCCAGGGCAGTGCAGGGCCCTTTTGCTCACAGTGTAGTGGCAGCACACCCTCTGCTCACACCCAAGGCAGTGCAGTGTCCTCTTGCAGTGTAGTGGTGGTATGCCCCCTGCCGGCTGCTGGAGGCCCTGCAAGGCCCTCTTGCTCACAGTGTCTTGGCAGCACCCCCATGCTGGCAACCAGAGCACTGTAGGGTCCTCTTGCTCATGGTGTGGTCCCTGTGTGCCCCCTGCTGGCAACTAGGGATGCTGCAGGGCCCTCTTGCTAACAGTGTAGTTAATAAAATCAACGGATGCTAATTTTTAAAAAAATGGTCAAGGCCCAGGAAACAGACTGATTTTAATTAATTTGATGATATAATCTTAAAGTTTGATATAGTTCATATATTTCATCAAATGTAAAATTTCAATGTTAATAAAACATTATTGCCAGGCACAGTGGCTCATGCCCATAATCCAGCACTTTAGGAGGACGAGGTGGGTAGATCACGACATTAGGAGTTCGAGACCAGCTGACCACCATGGTGAAACCCCCATCTCTACTAAAAATGTAAACATTAGCTGGACATGGTGACTCATGCCTGTAATCCCAGCTACTCAGGAGGCAGAGGGAGGAGAATCACTTGAACAGGGGAGGTATGGATTGCAGTGAGCCGAGATTGGCTACCGCACTCCAGCCAGGGCGACAGAGCAAGACTCCATCATGGATGTGGGCTCAAGGTGTCCCAAAGTGAGGGGTGTCCCCTGGTCTGTGCTGAAGAGAAGCCCACTCCTGCCCTCACAGGGGCCTGTGCAGAGGAAATGGGTGGGAAGCGGTGGCCTTGGGATTAGAAAAACTGGGCTCACGTGCCCTCTGCTGGCGGCCGGGGGCACTGCAAGGCCCTCACGCTCAAGATGCTGGTGGTGGACATGCGCCCTCTGGTGGCCATCCCGCTGTATTACATAAAGTCAAGATGATGTGTTCAGTGCTATCGTTCTGGAAATGCAAACTGACACGGAGCCTACAAGCCCATGTGTTTCAATGAACAACACTTAGTTAACATGACCCTTGTGCTGCCCTGTGGAAGTTGAAGCTCCTCGCTGCTTCTGGCACCTCAGAAGGAAGTTGGTCAAGGGTGGGTTCGAACGCCCTCTGGTGGCGCCAGAGCTCAGCACAGACCCTTTTCCTCAGTTTCTCAGCGGTTGTACACCCCTTCCTGGCTATCCTGAAATACGTGTGGAGTGGGCTACACGATCTAGATTTTATAAGGACACTCTATTGTGTTTGCACAAAGATGAAACCACTAAGGACAAATGTCTCAGAAAGTATCCACACCGTTAGGAGATGCTGGAGTGTATTTTAAATGGTTAAAGCCTGGGCATGGTGGCGCATGTCTGTAATTCTAGCTACTTGGGAGGCTGAGGCAGGAGAATCGCTTAAACCCAGGAGGCAGAGGTTGCCCTGAGCTGAGATAGCACCATTGCACTCCACATAGGGCTGAATTTTCTCCTCAAATAGGCACTAGAGTTCTTTACGGAAGTGGTTTTTCCAGTGGAGTACCTAGAAACTATTTTCCTAACAGGAAGTTGGGGGGAAGCAGCATGGCCCCATGGTGCACTGAAAGCAAACTAAACCAGGCACAGACATGCCACTTTTTTTTTTTTTATCTGAACGTAAGTGCAATGGTAATTAGATGCTGTGATCCTAAGATTGTTAGCTTTATGTCAGCTGTAAAGCTTAAACAAGTGAACAACTCATACACATCAAATTCTAGTCATCTTTTTTTTCCTTCCATCTTGAAGTATGTGAAATGAGAAGCAACACGCTAACCTTTCCCCAGCTCATCTCCAAGAGAAAGCCATTTGTATTTATCATGCATTTGTAAGATAACACATGTGTATAGTTTTATAAACACACATACGTGTCTGCATACGTATATATTTATACATAACATATACACACATGTATATAGGAGATTAATAGTGGTTCTTTACTGGGTTCATATTACCCATATTATTATATTGAACAACTTGCTTTTTAAAAAAAGCTTTTAGGTTAGGAGGTACACCTGCAGGTTTGTTATATAGGTGAACTCATATTATGGGGTTTTTTTTGGTACACATCATTAAATCATGCAGGTACTAAGCCTAGTACTCAATATTTTTTTCTGTGCTTCTCCCTCCCACCCTCCACCCTCATGTAATCCCTAGTGTCTGTTGTTCCCTTCATTGTGTTCATGATTTCTCATTTAGCTTCCACTTTTAAGTGAGAACATGTGGTAGTTTTCTGTTTCTCTTAGTTTGCTAACAATAATGGCCTCCAGATCCATCAATTTTTCTAAGACATGTTTTGTACTAAATAATATGCCAGGAAAACTTCCAAGGTAGTAGAAACATGAGCAAGTCATTTCACTGAGCAGATTACAGAAGAGAATATGGAAATGGCTATTAAAGGTATTAAAATAGCTTGAAAATTAAAAGTATACACTAAAGCTACATTACAGGTAGTATTAGCAATAAAACAGACATTTCCTTATTTAACCAATAGATAATACAGAGCAACTTTTTCACCAACAGTATCCCACGACTGTGTTGAGCTTAAAGCAGGGAGTGAGCAATGGTTGTATTAGCAATGTTGCCCAAAGTTGCCCTCCAGGTGGACTAAAGATTCTCTAAGTTAAGTGAAAATCATAGGCATTAATAGTGATAAGAGTCTCATGATACAGAGTCTTTTTCTAGTGTTGTGGAAAATGCTGTCAATAGCATGAAGCCATCAACTTCTCCTCTCATCATTTGCAGTTTGAATGTCTCTGCTTATGAGCATTGGGAGGTTTAGTAAATTATCTGCGTGCCCCACACATGAGGAATGAGACTCTCCATTAAAATTCATCTAGTTTCAGATTATAGGGCTTGAAGAACAGATCAGTTCCCATTTTTAGTAATTTCATAGAAGAAAATAGGATTTGAGAAATCTAGAAGAATTCAGGATCTAGTCTAGTCTGTAGATAGATAACAAGAACTAGAAAACAATGCACAGAGCTACAATCCAATAACAGGTGTAACTTTTTTCTACAAACATATTTTTTCTCTTTACATTGACCACAGAGGAATCTCAGATTTATTTTTTATTTTTTTTTTAACTCTTACCTTCGGCTCAAGGGTACATGTGCAGGTTTGTTATGCAGGTTAGTTGTGTGTCACAGGAGTTTGGTGTACAGATTATTATTTCATCACCCAGGTAATAAGCATAGTACTTGATAGGCAGTTTTTTGATTCTCACCCTCCTCCTACCTTTTACCCTTAAGTGGGCCCTGGTATCTGTTGGTTGCTTCTTTGTGCCCATGTGTTCTCAATGTTTAGCTCCCACTTATAAGTGAGAACAGCCAGCATCTGTTATTTTTTGACTTTCTATCATGATAGCCATTCTGACTGGTGTGAGATGGTATCTCATTGTGGTTTTGATGGACACTTCTCTAATTATTAGTGATGTTGGGCATTTTTTCATGTTCATTGGCTGTATGTACAACTTCTTTTAAAAAGTGTACTTATGTTCTTTGCCCACTTTTTGATGAGATTCTTCGTTTTTTGCTTGTTAATTTGTTTAAGCTTCTTATGGGTTCTGGAGATTAGATCTTTGTTGGATGCATAGTTTGCAAATATTTTCTCCCATTCTGTAGGTTGTCTCTTTACTTTTTTTTGATAGTTTCTTTTGCTATGCAGAAGCTCTTTGGTTTAATTAGGTCTAATTTGTCAATTTTTGCATTTGTTGCAATAACTTTTGGCATCTTTATCATGAAATATTTGCCAGGTCTTATGTCCAGAATGGTATTTCCTAGATTATCTTCCAAGGTGTTTATAGTTTTAGGTCTTACATATAAGACTTTAATTCATCTTGACTTTTGTATATGACGTAAGGAAGGGATCCAGTTTCAATCATTTGCATATGGCTCACCAATTATCCCAGCACCATTTATCGAAGAGGGAGTCTTTTCTCCATTGCTTGTTTTTGTTGACTTTGTTGAAGATTAGATGGTTGTAGGTGTGTAGCATTATTTATGGGCTGGGTATGCTGTTCCATTGGTCTATGTGTCTGTTTTTGTACCAGTACCATGCTGTTTTGGTTATTGTAGCCTTATAATATAGTTTGAAATCAGGTAACATAATGCCTTCATCTTTGTTCTTTTTGCTTAGGATTGCATTGGGTATTCAGGCTCTTTTTTGGTTTTATATAAATTTTAACATAGTTTTTTCTAGTTCTGAGAAGAATGTCATTGATAGTTTGATAGAAATAGCATTGAATTGGTAAATTGTTTTGAGTAGTATGGCCATTTTATTAACATTGATTCTTCCAATCCATTACCATGGAATGTGTTTCCATTTGCTTCTGTCATCTCTGATTTCTTTCATCAATGTTTTGTAGTTTTCTTTGTAGAGCTCTTTCACTTCCCTGGTTAGCTGTATTCCCAGCTATTTTATTTTTCTGTGGCTATTGTGAATGAGATTGTGTTCTTGATTTGGCTCTCAGCTTGGATGTTGTTGGTGTATAGAAATACTATCAATTTTTGTAGATTAATTTTGTATCCCAAAACTTTGCTGAAATTGTTTATCAGATCAAAGAGCTTTTGGGTAGACTGTGGGTTTCCTACGCATAGAATTATATCATCTGCAGCAATAGATTGACTTCCTCTCTTCCAATTTGGGTGTGTTTTATGTCTTTCTCTTGCCTGATTGCTCTGGCTAGGACTTCCAATACCACATCTAATTGGAGTGGTAGGAGAGGGCATTCTTGCCTTGTTCCGATTTTAAAGGGAAATGCTTCCAGCTTTTATTCATTCAGTATATGTGGCTGTGGGTTTGTCATTAATCACTCTTCTTTATTTTCTTTTCTTTTTCCTTCCTTCCTTCCTCGCTCCCTCCCTCCTTCCCTTCCTTTTTCTTTTTCTTTCTTTTAAAATTATTCATTTACTGGAAAAGATGACTTCTATTGTGAAGTATATTTCTTAAAAGTCTACATTGTTCAGGGTTTTTAACATAAAGTGATGTTGAATTTTATCAAAAGCCTTTTCTGCATATATTGAAATAATTATGTAGTTTTTGGTTTTGATTCTGTTTGTGTGATGAATCATGTTTACTGATCTGTGTACATTAAACCAATCTTACACACCAGAGATAAAGCCTACTTGACTGTAGTTGATTAGCTGTTTAATGTGCTGCTGGATTCAGTTTGCTGGAATTTTGTTGAGGATTTTTGCATCAATGTTCATCAGAGATATTGACCTGATTTTTTTTTATGTGTGTGTTTGTCTGCCAAGTTTTGATACTGATATAATGTTGACTTCAAAGCATGAGATACAGAGGTATCCCTCCTCCTTATTTTTTGGTAATCATTTCAATAGTAATAGTCTTTTTATACATCTGGTTGAATTCGGCTCTTTATCTGTCTGGTCCTGTGCTTTTCTTTTCCCTGGTTGGTAGGCTTTGTATTGCTAATTCAGTTTTAGAACTCATTATTGGTTTGTTTAGGGATTTGATTTCTTCCTCGTTCAATCTTGGGAGGTTGCATGTTTCCAGAAATTTGCCTATTTCTTCTAGGTTTTCTAGCTTGTTTGCATAGAATGTTCCTAGCAGTCTCTAATGACTTTTGTATTTTTGTGGGTTTAGTGGTAATGTACCCCTTTTCACTTCTTGTGTTTATTTGGATGTTCTCTTTTCATTAGTCTAGCTAGCAGTCTATCTATCTTATTTATTCTTTCAAAAAACAAACTGAATTCATTGGTTTTTTATATGGTTTTTCATGTCTTGACTTCCTTCACTTTAGCTCTGATTTTGGTTATTTCTTGTCTTCTGCTAGCTTTGGGGTTGGTTTGCTCATCATTTTACTGGTTTCTTTAGATGTGATGTAGGTTGTTGATTTGAGATCTTTCTAACTTTGTTTTGATTTAGAAATTTTATTTTAAATTCAGGAGTACTTGTGCAGGATATGCAGCTTTGTCACATACCTAAACCTGTGCCATGATGAGTGACTGCACAGATCATCCTATCACCTAGGTTTAAGGCCAGCATCCATTATTCATTCTTCCTGATGCTCTCCCTCCTCCCACCCCAACCCTCTGAAAGGTCTAGTGTGTGATTTTCCCCCATGTGTCCATGCATTCTTGTCATTCAGCTCCCACTTATAAGTGAGAACATGAGGTATTTGGTTTTCTGTTCCTGTGTTAGTTTGCTGAAGATAATGTCTTATAGCTCCATACATGTCACTGCAAAGGAGTATCTTGCTTCTTTTTATGGCTCATAGTATGCCATGGAGAATATGTGCCATATTTTCTTTATCCAGGGTATCACTGTGGACATTTAGGTTAATTCCATGTATTTGCTATTGTGAATAGTGTTGCAATAAACATACACATACATGAATTTTTTTTTTTTTTTGAGACGGAGTCTCACTCTGTTGTCCAGGCTGGAGTGCAGTAGCATGATCTTGGCTCACTGTTACCTTTGCCTCCCAGGTTCAAGCAATTCTCCTGCCCTAGGCTCCCAAGAAGCTGAGATTACAGGCATGCGCCACCACACCTGGCTAATTTTTGTATTTTTAGTAGAGATGGGGTTTCACCATGTTGGCCAGGCTGGTCTTGAACTCCTGACCTCAGGTGATCCACCCACCTTGGCCTCTCAAAGTGCTGGCATTATAGGCCTGAGCCACCATGCCTGGGCACATGTATCTTTATGATAAAATAATTTATATATTTTGGGGTATGTACTCGGTAATGAGATTGCTGGGTCAAATGGCATTTCTGCCTCTAGGTCTTTGAGGAATAACCACACTGCCTTCCACAATGGTTGAACTAATTTGCATTTCCACCAATGGTATAACAGTGTTCCTTTCCCTGCACAATATTACCAGCATCTGTTGTTTTTTGACTTTTTACTAATAGCCATGCTGACTGGGAGATCCTTCTAACTGTTTGATGTGGGCATTTACCACTAAATGTTTCCCTCTTAACACTGCTTTGGGTATGTCCCAGAGATTCTGGTATGCTTTATCTTTGTTCTCATTAGTTTCAAAGAATTTCTTGATTTCTGCCTTAATTTTATTGTTTACCCAAAATTCATTCAGGAGCATGTTGTTTAATTTCTATGTAATTGTATGGTTTTGAGTGATGTTCTTAGTATTGATTTACATTTTTATTGCACTGCAGTTCAGGAGTGTGGTTGGTATGATTTTGATTTTTTGAATTTGCTGACAATTGTTTCATGACCAATTGTGTGGTTTATTTTGCTGAGAATTGTTTCATGGCCAATCGTGTGGTCTATTTTACAGTATGTGCCATGTGGCAATGAGAAAAATATATATTCTGTTGTTTTGGGGTGGAGCATTCCGTAGATGTCTACTAGGCCCTTTTGGTCATGTGTTGAGTTCAGGTTCCAAACATCTTTGCGAGTTTCTGCCTTGATGATCTGTCTAACATTGTCAGTGGGATGTTGAAGTTTCCCACTATTACTGTGTAGTTATCTAAGCCCCTTTGCAGGTCTCTAAGAACTTGCTTTGTGAACTGGGTGCTTCTGTATTTGGTGCATAGATATTTAGGATAGTCAGATCTTCTTGTCGAATTGAACACTTTACTATTATGTAATGCCCCTTTTTGTCTTTTTTGATCTTTGTTGGTTTGAAGGCTGTTTTGTCATAATTGGTATAGCATCTCCTGCTTTTTTGTGTATGTTTTCCATTTGCTTGGTAGATTTTTCTCTATAAATTTATTTCATGCCTATGGGTGTCATTGCATGTGAGGTGGAGCTCTTTTAAGACAGCATACAGTTGAGTCTTAAATTTTTATCCAACTCGCCACTCTGTGCCTTTCGATTGGGGCATTTAGCCTGCTTATATTCAAAGTTAATATTGACATGTACAGGTTTGATCCTGTCATCATGTTGTTAGCTGCTTGTTATACAGCCTGTGTGTGTGTGTGTGTGTGTGTGTGTGTGTGTGTGTGTGTATGTGTGTGGTTGTTTTATGGTTTCACTAATCTATGTACTTAAGTGTGTTTTCATGGTGGCCAGTAATAACCTTTTCTTTTCATATTTAGCACTCCCTCAGGACCTCTTATAAGATAGGTCTTATGGTAACAAATTCTCTTATCATTTGCTTGTCTGGAAAGGATCTTATTTTTTCTTCACTTATGAAGCTTATTTTGGCTGGATATAAAATTCTTGGTTGAAATTTATTTTCTTGGAGAATGCTGGATATAAGCTCTGAATCTGGCTTGTAAGGTTTCTGCTGAAAAGTCTGATAGGGTTCCGTTTAGCCTGATAGGGTTCACTTTCTAGGTCACCTGCCTTTAACATTTTTTCTTTCATTTCAACCTTGGATAATCTATGTGTCTGGGGGATGATCATCCTGTATAGTATCTCACAGGGGTTTTCTGCATTTTCTGAATTTGGATGTTGGCCTCTGTAGGTGAGTTTGGGGAACTTTCAAAGGGTATCCTGAAATATGTTTTCCAAGTTGCTTGCTTTCTCTCCCTCTCTTTCAGAGACACCAATGAGACTTTGATTTCATGTCTGATACGGTTGGACTATGTCCCCATCCCAAATCTCATCTTGAATTGTGGGCCCCATAATCCCCACATACTGTGGGAGAGACCTGGTGGGAGGTAATTGAATCATGGGGGTGGGATTTTTCCATGCTGTTCTCATGATAGTGCATAAATCTCACAAGATATGATTTTATGAAGGACAGTTTCCTTGCACATGCTCTCTTTCCTGCAGCCATGTAAGATGTACCTTTGCTCCTCCTTCACCTTCTGCCATGATTGTGAGGCCTCCTCAGTCATGTGGAACTGTGAGTCTATTAAACCTCTTTTTCTTTATAAATTACCCAGTCTTGGGTATTTCTTCACAGCAGTATGAAAATTAACTAATGCAGTAAATTGGTACTGGAAGTGGAACACTGCTATTAACATACCCAAAAATGTGGATGTAACTTTGGGATTGGGTAACAGGCAGAGGTTGGAACAGTTTGAAGCTCTCAAAAGAAGATGGAAAAATGTGGGAATGTTTGAAACTTCCTAGAAACTTGTTAAATGGCTTTGATCAAAATGCTGATAAGGTCCAGGCTGAGGTGGTCTCAGATAAAGATGAGAAACTTTTTGGGAACTGGAGAAAGGTCGCCCTTGCTATGCAAAGAGACTTGTGGCATTTTGCCCCATCCTAGAGATGTGTGGAACTTTTAACTTGAGTGAGATGATTTAGGGTATCTGGCAGAAGAAATTTCTAAGCGGCAAAGTGTTCAAGAGGAAGCAAAACAGAAAAGTTTGGAAAATTTGCAGCCTGTTGATGCAATAGAAAAGAAAATCTCTTTTTCTGGGGAAAGAGTCAAGCCTTCTGTAGAAATTTGATTAAATGACAAGGAGCCAAATGTTGATCACCAAGATAATGGGGAAAATATCTCCAGGTCATGTCAAAGAACTTTGTGGAAGCCTCTCCCATAATAGGCCCAGAGACTTAAGAGAAAAAAAATGGTTTCTCCTTGCTGTGTTCAGTCTAGCAAATTGGTGCCCTGCATGCCAACTGCTCCACTCATGGCTAAAAAGGGCCAAGGTACAGCTCAGGCTGTGGCTTTGGAGGGTGCAAGCCCAAGACTTGGCACCTTCCATGTAGGGTTGAGCCTGTGGGTGCATAGAAGTCAAAAATTAAGGTTTAGGGGCGAGGCATGGTGGCTCAGGCCTGTAATCCCAGTACTTTAGGAGGCCAAGGCAGGCAGATCACCTGAAGTTGGCAGTTTGAGACTAGCCTGGCCAACATGGAAAAACCCCAATCAGGTGTGGTGGTGAGCACCTGTAATTCCAGCTACTCAGGAAGCTAAAGCAGGAGAATAACTTGAACCCAGGAGGCCAAGGTCGCAGTGAGCTGAGATTCTGCCAGCCACTGCACTCCAGCCTGGGTGACAGAGCAAGACTTAATCTCAAAAAAAAGAATTGAGGTTTGGGAACCTCTGCCTAGATTTCAGAGGACGTATAGAAAGGCCTGGATTTCCAGGCAAAAATTTGCTGCAGAGGTGGAGCCCTAATGGAGAACCCCTGCTAGAGGAGTGAGGAAGGGAAATGTGGGGTGGGAGGCCCCACATGAAGTCCCTACTGGGGCACTGCCTAGTGAAGCTGAGAGGAGAGGGCCATCACCCTCCAGATCCTGGAATGGTGGCTCTACCAACAGCTTGGCTTGTACTGTGTGCCTGGAGAAGCCACAGACACTCAACACCAGCCTGTGAAAGCAGCGAGGAGTGGGGCTATACCCTACAAAGCCACAGGAGTGGAGCTGCCCAAGACCATGGGCACCTATCTCTTGCATCAGTGTGACCTGGATGAGTCACGGAGTCAAAGAAGACCAATTTGGAGCTTTAAAATTTGACTGTCCTGCTGAATTTCAGAATTGCATGGGGCCAGTAGCTCCTTTGTTTTGGCCAATTTCTCCCATTTGGAATGGGTGTATTTACCCAATGCCTGTACCCCCATTGTATCTAGGAAGTAACTAACTTGCTTTTGTTTTGCAGGCTCATAGGCAGAAGGGGCTTGACTTGTCTGAGATGAGATTTTGAACTGTGGACTTTTGAGTTAATGTTGGAATAAGTTAAGACTCTGGGGGACTGTTGGGAAAGCATAATTGGTTTTGAAATATAAGGACATGAGATTTGAGGGGGGCCAGGGGTGGAATAGTATGGTTTGACTGTCCTCACACAAATCTCATCTCTTGAATTGTAGGTCCCATAATCCCTACATGTGGGAGGGATGTGGGTATGAGGTAATTGAATTACGGGGGCAGGTTTTTCCTGTGCTGTTCTTGTGATAGTATATAAGTCTCATGATATCTGATGGTTTTATCAAGGGCTGTTCCCCTGCACATGCTCTTGCCTGCCACTATGTAATACATGCCTTCGTTCCTCCTTCTGCCATGATTTTGATGCCTCCCTAGCCATGTGGAACTGAGTCCATTAAACCTTTTTTTCTTTACAAATTACCCAGTCTTGGGTATTTTTTCATAGAAGTATGAGAATGGACTAATACAGTGTCTTTGGATAATCTCCTATTTTTGGAAGTTTTGTTTTCTTCTTTTTCTTCTTTATTTTTGTCTGAATGAGTTATTTTGGAGAACTGGTCTTCAAGCTCTGAAATTCTTTCCTCAGCTTGGTCTATTCTGCTGTTAATAGTTATGATTGCATTATAATATTCTATTCTTGAAGTGGGGTTTTCAGCTCCATCATATTAGCTTGTTTCTTAAAATGGCCATTTCATTTTTAATCTCCTGTATTGTTTTATTATATTCCTCTGAATTCTTGGATTAGGTTTCAACTTTGTTTTGAATCTCAATGGTCTGTTTTTAACCATATTAGAATTCTGTCTGTCATTTCAGCCATTTCAGCCTGTTTAAGAACCATTGCTGGGGAAATAGGGTGGTTGTTTCAAGGTAAGAAGATACTTTGGCTTTTGGAATTGCTAGAATTCTTGCTCTAGTTCTTTCTTATCTGTATAGGCTGATGTTCCTTCAATATTTGAAGTTGCTGTCTTGGATGTCTTTTTTTTTTTTTTTTTTGCTTTTATCTTTTTTGATGTCCTTGGGGGTTTGATTGTTGTACAACGTAGGTTCAGTTGACTAGCTTCATTTTTGGGAGATTGTAGAATGCCAAGGCTTGGCTCAGGATTCCTGGGTTGCATACTCTAACTCTCAGAGACTAGTATCTGGCTCCCAACTTTGTTCTCTTGCCCCTTGAGATTAGGAACCTGTTGTGCTGACAGGGCTGATGTGTTCCTGGACTGCTGGCCACAGTGCTTCAATGCAGGGTATTAGCCAAAGTGCTTCACTAGGGTAAATGCAGCATGATCAGTGCTTGTTTTTGTGTGCCAGTAGCAGTTGCAGCATGGCAGGATGCCTGTGTGTTGGCTGGGGCAGAGTACCGGTGGGAGCAGAGCTGCAGCCTTCTTGCACATGCTTATTCTCACTGTGGTGGTGGCAATGGCGGTGTGGCATCAGAGGGTAGGATGTACACACGTGCTTGTAGCAGTGGTGGTGGTTATGTGCACAGGATCGGGGTTGTTGGCCTCTGTGCATGTGTTTGAACTGTTGGCAGTGGCAGTGTACTGGGGGCCAGGGTTTCCAGTGTTCATGTACATGTTTGCACTGGCAATGGTGGCAAGGCCTGGGAAGGTGGTGTGGTATTCTAATGCTGGTAGCAATGGCACAGTGGAGTGTGTGCACACACATGCATTGGCATGGAGGGGAGATGAAATCTGTGTGCATGTGTACTTTCAAAGCAGTTGGTGGGGGGTGAGTGTGGGCAAGTGCATGCTGGCAAAGTAGGGGAGGCTTCAGTGGGAAAAGGGTGTGGGTAAGCAGATGTGCATTGGTGGGCTGCTCTGTTGAAGCTCC
Source organism: Cacajao melanocephalus (assembly GCA_963573385.1). NCBI lineage: Eukaryota > Metazoa > Chordata > Mammalia > Primates > Pitheciidae > Cacajao > Cacajao melanocephalus. Next base: position 15,254 of record CAUYLG010054255.1, read on the forward strand.
CTGATGGTCATGCATGGTCTGCTGGCAAAGGAGCTATGATGATGACCCCCAGGAAGTACCCCAGTTTGGCATCTGAGGTCAGCCTGCAGATGAGCTTGGTCAGGCTGGGGCTCTTGGGGAGACCTGCAGATGGAAAGCACTTGGACTGGCTCTTTCTCATGGGCAAGACCATCCTGCTCTGTCCAGATCTGACAGCACCCCAAGGCTAAAGTCTTCTAGAGTAGTATGGCAACCCTTGGGGAACTGGTATCTTTTCCTGTGTGCCGCTGCAGACAGTCTTACCGTTTCTGAGCTTACCTACAGTCTTAAGGTTCTTGAGCCTGCCAAGAAGTGACAGTTTTTATGCACTCATTGTAAGATGGGGAACCATAGAAGCCAGGTTTTTTTTTTTTTATTCTTTTTTTCAAAATCGTGGAGAATAGGTATGGCCTAATAGAAGCCAGGTTTTTACACACATACTCAAGTATGGTATTTGAGTCAAAGCCTTGGTAATATAACTGTTTCCAACTGTATTCTGTTATAATGAGATGAGAGCAGATTTTTATTGAATTCATGCAAATAACCATATTGCCATAGAAATACTCATGAATAGTTTCCCAATTTTTGAGAGATCAAGTAGGGGTAAAAAGTAAAAATGTCTACCTTTATTCACAAAAGTGTACTTTACCAGATTGCTCTAAACTATAAATAGCTAAAGAGAAAAGTTTCCTTAAATCTGAAAAGCAAAACATTAAAGAATCAACAAAGTTTCAAATAATAGTCACAAAAATATTGTCTTCTTCAGTTATTTGATCTCACATAATTATTTTTTTTCTGTGGTGGGATATCATGACGAATAGGTACTTAATTTTCATTCTGCTTGATTTGGGTTAGAAGTTGTACAAATCCATCAGTTTCTTCAATAGAGCCATGCCTGTGCTATAGCTAATATTATATGCTCTACCTGAATAAATTCCCCTGGGAAAGTTGAGCCCCATATGTACAAAATAGGAAAATGGGCCACATGGTTGCAAGAAGTTTCACCTAATTCCCTATGGTCATTTGATTTTTTAATTGGTTGCCTTTAAACATAGGTTCATGGCTTAAAACTATTTTGCAAACTCAGATTATCATGCTACTATTAATTCACTTTGTATTTTCGTTTTTGTGTTTTTACCTGTAACTTGTTAAATTTCTGCAGAAGTGCAATTCCCATCAGAAGAATGCTGGCCCCAGCACTTTGAGATTATAGCCATTACCTACAGAACAGACCGAATTAAACTTAACAGTAAACTTCAGGCAGACAGCCTGGGGGCAACTTTTCTGAAACTCCCTTGTTGCTCATTTGCGGCTAAAAGGGTTTTGGCACTGACTCCTAATCACTGATCACTTCCTTCCAATGTGGGACCGGTCCAAATCAAACAGGGGGAGCTTCATCTCAGCACCAAGAGACCTCAGTATTTACCTAAATTAGCTGAAAAATGGTGTTGGTGGGGTGAGGGGAGGAAGTGTGCTGGAACCGATGCTCTGTAAATGTTGGGGGACTAGGGATAACTACATAGACAATACATATGTTAAATAAGATGCATGAATAAAGTCCTGCTGCTGCAAGTTCAAAAAAAAAAAAAAAAGAAATCTTATTTCTACACAAAATCCTGCACATGAATGATTTTAACAACTTTTTATTTGTCATTGCCGAATACAGAAAGCAACCAACATGTCTTTCAGTAGGTAGATAGATAAACAAAGTGGTAAATCCATACAATGGAAGATTTCTTATTGTTAAAAAGAAATGAGCTGTCAAACCATGAAAACACATGGGGGAAATATATGCATATTAGTAACTAAAATAAACTAACCTGAAAAGGCTATATACTTATGATGTCAACTATATGACATTCTGGAATAGGCAAAACTATGTTGACACTAAAATATATATATATTTTTTACCAAGGGCTTGGGGGAAGAGAGGAATAAATAGGCAGAACACAGAGGACTTTTAGGGCAGTGAAACTATTCTGTATGATACTAATGTGCTCGATACATGTCATACATTAGTTAAAGCCCATCAAATGTGCAGCACAAAGAGTGAACTCTATATAAGCTGGACTTTGTTCCTGGTGTTGTGTCAATGTTGGTCTATTGATTGTAGCTATGAAACCAAACTGGTGAGTTACTAATTGTGGGGGTGGTTTTCTGTGGGTGAGAGGAGGGAGTATGTGGGAACTGTGTACTTTCCACTTAGTTTTGCTGGGAACCCAAAACAACCCCACAAAATAAATTCTACTAATTAAAAAATCTCCGCTGTTGTAATCCCAGCACTTTGGGAGGCCGAGGCGGGCGGATCACGAGGTCAAGAGATCGAGACCATCCTGGCAAACATGGTGAAACCCCGTCTCTACTAAAAATACAAAAATTAGCTGAGTGTGGTGGCACGTGCCTGTAATCCCAGCTACTCGGGAGGCTGAGGCAGGAGAATTGCTTGAACCCGGGAGGCGGAGGTTGCAGTGAGCCGAAATCACACCACTGCACTCCACTCGGGTGCCTGGTGACAGAGTGAGACTCTGTCTCAAAAAAAAAAAAAAAAAAAAATCCCCACTGTAATCCATAATTCTAGTTAAGCTGAGGTTTGCATTATTCTTTGACTGTGGAGGACTTAATGTTGATACTCTCCTGATCCTTTTGACTGAGATGTGTGTTTTACAGGACGGGATGTGAACTGTCATTAAACTTGGAGTTGGAAAACTGAAATTCTTTATTTGTTTATTTATTTATTTATTTTTTAGTATAGAACATTCTTTATTTTGAGTAACTTGTCTTTATAAAATTTATATTTAAAGAAAATCAGCATTTGGAAAATTATTCTGCTTTAAAAAGGTCAGGGCAGGGGAGACAGAATAAAAAGTTGAATTTAAAATAAAAGTAATTACCATTTTACATAAAAATAAATATACTTTATGTAAGCTAATAGATTTAAAAAATGTTCTGTTCTTTTGAACTGGGGATTGCATTCCCCATACTTGATTCACCATCTCCTGACACCTGTCAATAAAGCCCACTATTACCGTGGGCAAAGCTGTGATATTTTGACATTGATATGGAGTGAAAGTTTTCTTATTTTACTTATATTCCACACAATGCAAAGTAAAAATAATTCCAAATAAAACAATAGTTTTCAGGTACAATTTATAATTTTCTATGCACACACTGAGAATACATATTTTAAACCTGAATATGTAAATGTGCACAAATGTATATGTATGTATTTATATTTCTTTTATTACAAAAACATTTTTACCATTTTGTTTTTTGTAAAGATGAAGAATTGACAGGCTTTAGAAACTGCACTCTGTTATGCAGAAACTGGCTTCCCCTTGATGACCTGCCAGTGACCTTTGTCGTGACATTGAAGGACTACCCTCTCCAGGGGTAAGAAGTAATTCAACTTCAATAGTTCCTCTTCTCTAGACATGTGTAAAACAGACACTATAAACATATACCGTAGGTTTATTTTGGCTCCAGTTAAGCTGACACCATCAAACTCATTTAGTATAGAACTTTCAGACATGGTTTCAGTATCAGCTCTCTGCTGCAATTCAGAAGGTTAAAGAAAAGCTAGTTAAAACCACTGACCTTCTGCTGTGATAGCAGTTTAAAGCAAGTTCCTCATACTTTTATAATACTTAATGCCACAACTTCCACTGCTTTTCTCGTGTGTGTCTTAATGACAGTATACAGATGGGCAAAGTCAAAAGTCTTCAAAGTTTCAGAAGATATGTAGGTAGAAAGGAAGATGAGAAAGGCATATTTTTAAAAAAGATATATATTTACTTAAAAATTTTTTTTTGCTACTGTTATTTTAACTTACACTTAAAAAAATCTTTTTATTATTGCATTTTAGGTTTTGTGTTACATGTGAAGAACATGCAAGATTGTTGTATAGGTACACACATGGCAGTGTGATTTGCTGCCTTCCTCCCCATCATCTATATCTGGCATTTCTCCCCATGCTATCTCTCCCCAGCTCCCCACCCCCTGCTGTCCCTTCCCTATTTCCCCCTGACAGACACCAGTTTGTGATGCTCCCCTCCCTGTGTCCATGTGTTCTCATTGTTGAACACCCACCTATGATGAGAACATGCAGTGTTTGATTTTCTGTTCTTGTGTCAGTTTGCTGAGAATGTGGTTTCCAGGTTCATCCATGTCCCTACAAAGGACACGAACTCATTGTTTTTTATGGCTGCATAGTATTCCATGGTCTATATGTGCCATATTTTGCCCGTCCAGTCTATCACTGATGGGCATTTGGGTCGGTTCCAGGTCTTTGCTATTGTAAACTGTGCTGCAATGAACATACGTGTGCATGTGTCTTTATAGTAGAACAATCTATAATTCTTTGGATATATACCCAGTAATGGGATTGCTGGGTCAAATGGAATTTCTATTTCTAGGTCCTTGAAGAATTGCCATGCTGTCTTCCACAATGGTTGAACTAATTTACACTCCCACTGGAAAACTGAAATTCTAACACACTTTTGCATTGGTGACACTTTATCTCATTGGGTCACCAAATGCTAATTCCTAAAATACCAATCAAAATTAGAGGTCCTTTCTATCTTTAACTTATCTATGATGCTTTCATTTTATAAAAAGAAAGATCTAGGCATCAGACTCAGTTAATCAAAAGGGAGGAGGGCAAATCAGGGACCCTCATCTCTCAAGGAATAAAATGATTGCTGTAAAGAGAGCAACTGAGCTTATTTTGTCTGAAATAAGGTGGTGGTGTTCTTCTCGAATTGGTAGGGATGGGTGTTAGGCAGTAACTTTTGGCCCTGGGTAAAGAATGAACCAAGATCTGGACTCACTCAAGTACTAAAGGTTGTATGAAACTATGCTCTCTGACCCCAATTTTAGTCGACTGGCACTGTAATTATTAACTAATATTTATTTTGTAAGTCACTCACTAGGCTGAATCATGAAATATCAAAACATAGTACACAATCAGTCAATGTTAGCAAACCCAGTTGAACTGAATGTTTTATTTGGAAGGAAGGGGTCAAGACTCAGAGGTTATGGTTTTCATAGCACCTGCAGACACCATATCCTTGGTCAAGATATTGAATTTCTGAGGCCCAGCTTCCTCATGCCTAAAATGAGAGTACTTTTACCTTAGGCAAAAGTCATAGAAAGAATAAAGAGGAGTATGATGGGTATGAAAATTCCATGTTAGTTGTCAGAATCCCTGTAAACGTGACAGACAAAACATTGTGTAACTGCATATTAATTTTTAAAATTTTAATTTTTCTGGGTACATTGTAGGTATTTATATTTATGGGGTACATCTAATATTTTGATACAGGCATACAATGTATAATAATCACATCAGGGTAATTGGGGTTATGTCAAGCATTTATCATATCTTTGTGGTAGGCACATTCCAATTCCATTCTTTCAGTTATTTTCAAATATACAATAAATTATCATTGATTGTAGTCACCCTACTGTGCTATCAAATGCTAGATCTTATTAATTATATATAACTATATTTTAACACTCATTAACCATCTCCACTTTATCCTCCACTTCCTGCTACTCTTCTCAGCCTCTGGTAACCATCATTCTACTCTCTATCTTCATGAATTCAATTGATTTAACTTTTAGCTCCCACATATTAGTGAACATGTATTTGCCTTTCTGTGCCAGGCTTATTTCATTTAACATAATATCTTCCAGTTACATCTATGTTGTTGCAAGTGACAGGATGTCATTATGTTTTATGGCTGAATAATATTCCACTGGATAAATGTACCACTTTCTTTTTACCCATTTATCTGTTGAAGACACTCAAAATCATGGCTATTACGAATAGTGCTGCAATAAACATGGGAGTGCAAGTGTCTCTTCAATATATTGATTGTCTTACTTTTGGGTACATATCTAGCAATGAGATTGCTGGATAATGTAGTAGTTCTATTTTTAGCTTTTTAGGAACATCCATACTAGGTTGTTAAAATGTTTTCCATAGAGGTTGTACTAATTTACATGTCCATCAACAATGTACAAGTGTTCTTCTTAATCCACTTCATTGCCAGCATCAATTATTTCCTATCTTTTGGATAAAGGTCATTTTAAGTGGATTGAGATGATATCTCATTGTAGTTTTGATTTGTGTTTCTGTGATGATTAATGATGTTGAGTATTTTTCACATCTGTTTGCCATTTGTATGTCTTCTTTTGAGAAATTTCTATTTAAATCTTTGGCTCATTTAAAAAACAGAATTATTAGATATTTTTCCTATTGAATTGTCTGTGCTCTTTACATATTCTGGTTATTAATCCTTTGTTAGATGCATAATGTGTAAATATTTTCTCCAATTCTGTGAGTTGTTGCTTCACTTTGTTGAATGTTTGCTTTGCAGAATCTTTTGAAACTTGATATGATCCTATTTATCCATTTTTGCTTTGGTTATCTGTGCTTCTGAGGTATTACTAAAAGATCTTTTCCAAGACCAATGTCCTGGAGAGTTTCTTGGATACTTTCTCTTAGTAGTATCATAGGTTGCAGTCTTAGATTTAAGTCTTTATTTTAATTTGATTTTTGTATATGGTGAGAGATAGGGATCTAGTTTCATTTTTCTGCATATAGGTATGCAATTTTCCCAGCACCATTTATTGAAGAGAATATTTTTTCCCCAATGTATGTTCTTGACACCTTTGTGAAAAATGAGTTTATTGTAGGTGTGTGGATTTATTTCTGGGTTCTCTATTCCATTCCATTGCTCTATGTATCTGTTTTAATGCCAGTACCATGCTGTTCTGATTACTATAGTCTATAATATGATTTGAAGTCAGGTAATATGATTTCCTTCAGTTTTGTTCTTTTTGCTTCAGATATCCTTGACTATTCCGGGTCTTTTGTGGTTCCCTATAAATTATATAATTTTTTTTCTTCTATTTCTGTGAAGAATGTCATTGCTGTTTATTTTTTTTGAAAGAAAGAAAAAGAGAGAAAGGAAGAAAGAAAGAGTGAAAGAAAGAAAAAGAATGAAAGAAAGAAAGAGGAAGAGAAAGAGGGAGAGAGAACGGGATTCTTGTTCTATTGCCCAGGCTAGAATGCAGTCTAAAAATGGGTATTAAAAACATCTTTTATGCCAATAATTGTGCTTAACTATGGAGACAGGAAGGAATAA